>OU744447.1:26055535-26073054 GCA_916610825.1 Haliclystus octoradiatus
TAGGGTTCCAAGACCATCAACCATTATAGTCATCTAAGCAGAACAAGCTATCTTCGTCATCTAATCCTTCGGTTATTGATGAGTATATTGCTAATGAAGTCCGTTTGGGGAGAGTAGCTGGACCATTTGTCATATCACCGTTGCCAAATCTTCACATTAGTAGTTTTGGCGTAATTCCAAAACAAGGGCAGCCAGGCAAGTGACGTCTTATCGTTGGCCTATCTTCCCATCATGGGCATAGTGTGAATGATGGGATTGATCCTGAGGCTTTCAATTTGCATTATATCCAGTTCGATCAGATTGTGGCAATGATAAGTGCATTGGGGGTTGGTGCTCTCATAGCTAAGTTTGATGTTGAAGCAGCATACCGTAATGTCCCAGTTCATCCTTTGGATCGCTTTCTTCTCGGCTTGAAATGGCGTGGACAATATCATGTTGACTTGGTCTTGCCTTTTGGGTTACGTTCTTCGCCATTCATCTTCAATTCCATTGCTGATGCGGTTGAGTGGATCTTGATCAATGATTATGGTCTAAACAATCTGGTACATTACTTGGACGATTTTATTATGGCAGGCCCTGATAATTCAGATGAATGTAGCAATCATCTGCATTGTGCTATGAAAATATGTCAACAGTTGGGTCTTCCACTTCATCCAAAAAAATGTCTTGGTCCAGCATCTGTGATGACAGTTTTATACATTGAACTGGATTCAACTCGTCAGATTTCTCGCTTGCCGTCAGAAAAGTTAGATGCTTTAAAGGATTTAGTTGCTTTATGGATGCAAAAATATTGGTGCAACCGTCATGACCTTGAATCATTAATTGGACATCTTCACCATGCAGCAAAGGTTGTTTGGCCTGGAAGAACATTTATCCGTCGTATGCTGGATCTTCTATGCTGTTTTCGCAAACCGGACCATCCTATTCGCTTGTCCAGGGATTTCTTTTTGGATTTGTGCTGGTGGCATGAATTTCTTAGTGCATGGAATGGTATATCCTTTTGGTTGTTTTCTGGAAAGCCTGTAATCAATGATGTTCATGTTTCCTCTGACGCTTCAGGCTCTATTGGCTATGCAGCTATGTGGAATCGACAATGGTTCAATGGTCAGTGGACTGCAGCCCAAATACATCATGGGATCGCAAATGAAGAGTTATTTCCATTGTTCTTGCTGCCCATTTGTGGGGGAATTCGTGGTTTAAAAAACATGTCCTTTTTCATTCAGATAATGAGGCAGTAGTTCAGGTGCTCAATAAACGTTCTTTAAAAATCCTGAAATCATGCGATTGATGTGCTCTCTCTTGCTAACAGCAGCGGTACAGTTTTTCTTTTAATTCTGTATATATTCCAGGATCTTCAAACACAATTGCTGATTCACTCTCTCGTTTTCGTTGGCAGGAATTCTGGCACATGGCGCCATTTTCTCAAGCTTATCCAACACCTATCCCATTGCAAACACTGGCAGCCTTGATGTGAACATTTTACGATCACAATCAAATATGTATATGACTGAAAGTTTGGCTCCTTCAACACGTCGTACTTATGGTTCGGCACAACGGAAATTTATTGAATTTTCAAGGGAATTGGGAGTTGGTAATTGTTGCCCAGCTGATGAAAATACGTTGTGTTGGTTTGCCTCAACGTTGGCACAATCTATGCAGCATAAATCAGTCAAGGTTTATCTAGCAGCAGTCCGCTCTTTGCATATTGATCAAGGTTATTCAGATACTCTTGCAAATTGTCTTCGATTGGCTAAAGTTCTTAGAGGAATCAAACGATGTAGCAGACCGTCAAATAATAGACGCATTCCTATTACAGACATTGTTTTACTGAAAATCTACAATCTGTTACAATTCACCCGCTATGACGATATAATGCTGTGGGCAGCTTGAACTTTGGCATATTTTGGTTTTCTTCGCTGCTCAGAATTTACTGTTCCAAATTTAGCCTCTTTTGATCCAATGGTTCATCTGCAAGCAAATGATTTGGCTTTTAATAATTTATCCTCTCCTACGTGTTCGCGAGTTTGGATAAAATCAAGTAAAACGGATCCTTTTCGCAATGGTTGTCCTATTTATATTGGTCGTGGTAATGGTCCTATATGCGCAGTCCATGCTATGTCCACCTATCTTAACAAACGAGGCAATACTCCTTGCCCGCTCTTTATGTTGGAATCTGATCAACCATTGTCTAGAACTTATCTTGCTGCTTGTCTCCAGAAAGTCTTAAGTCAAGCGAGAGTTGCTGGAAGCTTTAATACTCATAGTTTTCGTATCGGAGCAGCCACGGTAGCAGGCCGTAAGGGTATTCCGGCTTATATCATAAAGGCGTTGGGCCGTTGGTCTAGCGACGCTTATACGTTATACACCAGGACTCCATCTCATTCGCTTACCGGAATCTCTCAATTCTTAAGTTAGGTAAGACTTGTCATTTAGTTAATGTTATTATTGATGTTTGATTAATTAATTTAACTTTTGTTCTTATAATATTTTTAACTAGTTGTATTGGATATGTTAATTTACTATAGTCTAGGTGCTTGGTCATGTTTGGTGGGATGTCCAGGCTTCCTGTAATTCCTCTCCAAGCACTTTGGAGATAGTTTGGAGTGTGACAGGTTCGCCAGTAGCAATAGCAGCATGAAAGCATATAGAAAGCATAAAAGCATATAGAAAGCATATAGAGCATTAAAGCATATAGAATATAAAAGCTTATAGAGCATAAAAGCATTACAAAAGCATGAAAGAATAAAAGCATATTGAAAGCATAAAATATGTAGAGCATAAAGCATATAATAGATATCCCACCAACCAAGCACCTAGGCCAGAGCTCATCAGTGGATGACTTCAAGATAAATTAAAATTGAAAGACAAAATCTGACTGCGATCTGATAGATAGTTGGCAAACCAATCAAATTCTTTGCCCAATATACCATAATGGGCAAGATTAGATAGCAAAATTTTGTGGCAAACAGTATCAAAGGCTCTGCTCAAATCTAAGAATATCCCAATATGGAATTTCTTGTCAGAATTTACAAAGTTATTCTGTAAAAAATTAATGATGCAATGTGAAGTACTATTGATGCTCGCGAAAGCCAAATTGTAAAGTTGTAAATTATTTGTTTTCAAAATACGTTTATAGTTGGTTGTGAACAAAACACTCAAAAATTTTAAAGAAAGTTGAAAGCAAAGAAATTGATCGATAATTTGAGAATACATGCATGTACATCATCAGTTTTAAACAGGGGAATAACTTTGGCGTATTTAAAAGAAAAAGGGATGAAGCCAGATTTTAGAGATAGGTTAACAAGATATGTTAGAGGATAGAGCAAAGGCTCTTTGACCAATTTTAAGCATTTGTTAGAGACTTGATCAATACCTGCACTTGATTTCTTTTTCAATTTTTTAAATTATTTTGTCAATGGAAAACGTTGAAACTGATTGAAATTCAAATCTTTGATCTGAGCTGGAAGGTAGGTATTTTGAGAAATCTTTAGATGTTTGAAATTTTTGTGCAAGATTAACCCCAACATTAGCAAAAAAAGAATTGAAACTGTTAGCAATTGCAACTGGGTCCTCAAGCTTTCTATTATTGACATTGAAAAAGGAAGGAAATCGGGTTTTTTCTTTGATCTGCCTAGCAACTCATTTGTTACTTGCTAGTGTTTTCAATTTTGCCTAGAAGTTTTGTAAAAGCTATCCCAGTATGTGACCTTTTATTTTCAAATTAATTTATTATAAACTCTGCAATAGTGATCATAATTGACTTTGGCAATTGGAGTTTTAATTTTGATAAAAGTTCGGTGTAGTTTCACTTTTTTGTGTCTTGAAATTATTTTGCACTTTGTCATCCAGGGTTAAATTTTATGGTGCTTTTTATTGAAATTGCTGGTGATTAAGGGGCATGCAATATCAAAACAAGCTTGAAAATTCTATCCAAAAACCATGAATGCTTCAGCAGTATCAGAAGGCAAAAACCAATCTTGAGTAGATAAAAGATTATTTAAATGAGTTATGTTTTGAGGAGATATAGATCTATATGAAATTTTTCGCTTTTGCTTTTTCAAAATTTCCAGCTAGAATTGCAATTGGTGCCAAGTGATTAGAAATTTCTGTTGTAAAAACACCAACACTTAAAGAACCATTGAAATTTGTGAAAATTTTGCCAAGTAAAGTACAACTTTTGACAGTGGTACGTGTTGCAATTGAAATTAAAGGAAGCAATCGGTGGTCAAGAAGATGGTTCATCAGTTGTTCAGATTTTGGAGAAGCTGAAAGCAAGTCAACATTGTAATCACCTGCCAAAATACAGTCTTCCTTTTATGAGTTGACCAAATGGTGGCTAATTGGAACAATGCGTTACCGATATCTGCTTTTGGCGAAATATAAACTGAGAAAAAAAAGAATTTGGAAGTTTTGATAGCAATTAATTCCAGATCTGTGGAGATTACTGATAGTTTAGGGCAATGTGTGAACTCTAAAGAATGATGGACCGCAATTGCAGCACCACCGCCCCTTGTGGGTCGCTCATTTACAAGATGTTCATAGTTAAGGATACTTCAAACTTCTTGCAGAGCAAGTATTTTTATATTGGTGGTTGATAGAAAAGTTGATACCGACTCATGGTGTTTCAATAGGCTCCTGAAATTTTCCGATGCCAAAGACATAGAATCATGCAAAGTCTTCTGAAGATCTATATATCCTAGCGTGGTTATTGTTTCTGCACTGACAGCTTGTTGGTCTAAGTCATCAATATTTGTCATTGAAAAGTTTTAGAAAGAAAGTTTGGAAATTTAAAACACGTCCGTGTCCAGTGACAGCAATGGACTCATAATGGATTTTGAACTTAAAAAGCATAACTAAAACACATATTTAATTATTGAAATAGTGTACAGAAATTATACCAAAAACTACGCGAAATTTAACTGACAGGATAACATCATTGAGTGAAATTGAGAATTGTAAAACGTAAGTCCTTGACTTCAAGAAGTGTAAAACTTGAAAATATAATCTAAATAAAGCTGTCTTGTCCCACTCCAATATTGTCCGCTAGAGCTTGACCATTTTATGGTCATAAATGGAGATGTGCGAATACTGACCGAATATGAGTCTTAACCCGATCCGATCCGATCCAATCGTTGTACTTCGATATCCTCATTGTGGCAAAATATGAAAATAACATCGTCATGCATCTAATCATATAAAATCCTACTGTGTAGCCCTTGCTGGTGATGGCTGTAATGATTCCCCAGGTCATTCTGCCAAATACTGTGCATATGTAATCATGGAGCATATTTAAAAGTTGGTTGTGGATGTTAAGATTGTAGATAGGAGAGAATCAAATGGAAATTCAATTGTGATGGAAGTTTTTGCCTTGAAAAACATTCTGCAAAATTTGAAGAAAGAGATTGACATCAATGAGTTGACCACTGATGCATCGACTACAGTTGTCAAATTGATTAGAGAATTAAAAAGTTTGTCAAGTAACAAGTTATCTTTTATCACATGCTAATATGCCATACATGTTTAGTTTTAAACCATGCCATTATTCAACATGCACATTCGAAATGCACCATGGGATGGATGTCCGGCACAAGGCAAAGTGCCTGAATAAAGTCTTGAATAAAGTGGCACAAACAAAAGGCAATGGTGCCGTATCTCCATGGATCGACTCAATATTAAACCATTTCTGGTATTCATGCGAACCTTGTGGAGGCAATTTGGATCATCTGAAAGTGAGTTCAAGGCTCCCTCCTACTCGTTCTGTTAGATCCTAGGTTCCTACAAAGAATACCGTTCATAGGATCTAGGTAATTAAATGTACTTAAAGAGTTTCGAATGACCAGCAGCCTTTGCTTTGTTTTGTTGTCTTGATTACAAGAAACGAGGCTAATCCTCTGGAAAGTGACGTCAACGCTCACGTCAGAGGATTGTCCTCGTGGCTGTTGCTACGGAAAGACACGACAGAAAGCTCGAGAAAATAGTCTGGTTTATCAATTTCAGTTTTGGATAAATCTCAATTCTTACTTGTCGAAACGCAAAGTCTATGGCTATAGATAGCCAACAAATGTATACGGCTCAAAAATAAATAGCAGAATGGGAGTGACAGTCCGATAATATCTGTCTTAGAAGTTTAACGCAAATCAAAACAACTTAGAAAAAATGTACTTTCAAATCGACACTAAATAAATTCATATGATTCTAAATTGTACAATTTACGTGCATAAATACTGCAGGTAGACAATGCAATATAAAACATACATAGGTATGTAACTAACTACTTTTAGACGAAACCGACGTGTTTACAAACATAATTTGGAGTCAATGATCAAACAAAGTATCCGTATTAAAAATCGAATTCACCTGGTGTTATAATTAATTTCATTTTGTTTCGGCGATAAATTTCGATTTTGAATGCTAACAAATCTCTTCCCGTTCTTTCAATCCCTAATATTCTTGTATCAAGTAAGCACCAACATGAAATTCTGAATCAGTCGAGTTCAGTTGTAGCTTTCAATGTTTCAACTCTGTCTTCCTTCTTCAATTTTGTATGACGCTAGTAGCAAGTGAATTGATTTTCGTGGTACACATTTATTCAAACATCTAATGCCCTTACGACGTCTACCTCTATTGCCCTTACAACTTTCCAAATTTTCCAAACCAGTTCGTTGATAAACAACGTCAGAGAACAACGTAGCAGAATGCTTCACTGTTCGTTCTACGAAATGTTTTTGCAAAATCGCGTGAGTGTGCAAAGGAGACACAAAGGCGGGCCGTGTATCATGAAAACGAGTGATTGAAATCTGGGTCCAGATTTCAAAGACAAAAATATGCAAAGGCTGCTGGTCATTTTATGGTCTTTAATCGTTTTTATTTTTAGACAACATGGTGCAATGTAGTGACATCATGTCTGTGGTGAGCATACCTGGCTAAACGGTGAATGTTCCCATGGAGACTTGGCTGCTTATGACCCAAAATCCCAATTGGCCTTCAGTCAAAGGTAATGGAATGTTTGAGAGAAGTACTTTTGGATAACGACTCTTGAACACATTGCAGTACTACACAAGGCCCAGGTATGTGGGCAATTTTGATTACACTTCACTGCAGACTTTACGCATAAATCTCCAGACATGTTGAAATAGGCTTCAAAACGAAATGCGTTTGAGTAAGTTGTGTATCATTACTGATGTCCATTAACATATCAGCTATGACACCCAGAAACCTGTAGTAAGGGTTGTTACACCAGTAGAAAGAAAGAAAAATATGACATGCAAACCTTATTTTATTCTTAATACAGGAAAACCTATATGTTCATTGATCTCCATACTGAGCTAGCAAAATATGTCTATATTGGTCACTTTAAATTATTATGTCAAACATTTAATTTGCCATTGCCAACATTCATCCTACCTCTGTAGAAAGGTCACCTCTACAAAGTGGTCAATTTTTCCCAATTTTATAATGTGCTGGCATTTATAGGTTTAATTGCGTATTACATGGTATACACTTTGATACACTTTGGTATACTTGCATTGACTTATATTGAATTCTTGTCGGCTTCATGCTGGACTGTGGATATTATTTAGGTATAAATATTTTACAGCAATGAACTTACTTGCAGCTATTGATCACAATTATCATCTTCTTCGACCATATCAGATTGATACAAATACAGACTAGGTAAAGCAGAGACGGAAATATTCAAAGCGTACCAAAAGATTTAGTGCAGCACCGCTGAAAGTCGACAAAGACTATAGTTATATTGCCTATCTACAGAGACATGTTTTGCTCCGTCGACTTAATGATACACTACCGGGTGATCGCCGTGTTGAGTTGCCTCGCAGTGACCCTGCAAACATTTCACCCAGAATTGCAGGCACACAACTGATCCCATCTTTGAAGGAGTTAGTGGATCCAGAGAAATCCAGGTTTCAAAAATAAGGCTTCTGAACCAACGATATAAGCTAAAAATTTGAACAAAAAATGCAAGGTTTTTTTTTACATTAAGATATCTATTTTACTGTACATGTCTACATTTATATCATCTAGGATACAATTTAATATCCAATGTATATGCATCTGATATTTTCACGAAGGCGTACTTGATTAGTTTACTGTTAACAGACCAAATTGGTTAACGCGTCACGTGACTTGAATGCGGTATTTGGGTTTTCAACAACAGAACGCAATGGACTAAGCGCAGCTATTTTTCTCGCATATTCCTCTTCTTAATTTGCTCTTAAATTTAGTATTTAAATTTCAAGATGGATTCAAGTAATTCAAGAATTGATAAAAACGCCTGGGACCTTGAAATTTATATATCGGCACTCCATCATCGTCAATTATTCCATCAAAAAGTAGCATTTCTTGATATAATTATTGTGTCTCGCTACAATTCCAATTTAAAAACAATACTATATGATGGTATCCGTTATATTTAATGTAATGAACAAAAAAGTTCATTATTTTACGATCAATATGGCATGTACAGTAGAATTATAGAGTTGATCATAAACATAGCTGATGACGTAGAACACAGAACTCCATGCGTTTTCAAACATTGGGATGTGCCGCGCTGTGAAGAAAAAACTAAAACAACATCAATTTATAACTGTAAATTATAACATAACATTGAAACAAATAAATTCCTAGCTTTTCAATTGAACAATATAAACATACAATAGTCAGATTTATAGGAAAGGTAAAATAAATGAGCAGCACAAGTCATTTTATGACTCGATCAAATCAGAGTTTCGTGAAATTTTCATCAAAGTCCATCAAACTCCCTGTTAGTTCTTCGTAAAAGATAACTTTTCTGCTAACATATTTAGCCTACATATAAGACTTCTACATACCATAAATACACTTTCTAAGTCATAAATGCTTGGTATTTTATTTAAATAAGCAAAGATTAGTTTGGTTTCAATGCTTCAAAACATCGCAAATCATGACATTCTTTCATTCGAAATTCCAAAATCCAAGTATATGATGTACGTAATTTTTCACTATAACAGAACAATGTTAAAATCTTTCCAATTCATATTGCATATTCATCTCCAGTTTAGCTTAGCTTGTTTTGTTTTCACTGTAGTTTATCAAATCCTTTCAAACTATGTTTCAAAATCCATGAACATTTCGGTTCCAATTTTACGGTCATCCACAGTGATCGTAGTTGGTGCGGCTTCTCTTCAAATAAAGCTTCATCACTCCAAAATCGACAGAAAATCTTTTCCACACATCGAATAATATCCCTCTAAATACGAAATATTGGACATTTCAATTAAATAGGTAGTTTAAAATGTGTATTATGAGGTCAAATAACCACGACCTTCTCGTACAACAACAAGGCGCGAAAGGACGTTTGCTCGAAAAAGCGCAAACTGAGTCCCGTATCTGGGTCACGTGATCAGGAAATTGAATAATTAGCCGATTTGGTCTATTGGTTATTGTTATCATAGTAACCACTATCATACCCAAATAGTAAACTATTCTTAACTGGGTTTGTAACCCATGTACTTCCCTGATTTTGATGGATATTTTTCCCTAGTTGCTTCAACAATGCAAGAAGGAATGATTCAGCGGTTTTCCTTGCCCATTTTTCCATACCGCCTCAATGTATATTGCCTGTAGGCAGCCTTCCGGTACTCATTTGCATTAAAGACCATTTCCTCACACGTCATATCGTTACGGCAATTTATTGCTAGCTCAAGAACATATTGATTCAATATTGCATTTCTAAACACACATGAGCTTGTCATGCAAAGTTTGCGTTTACAACATATATTCTCTTCTTCTGTGGGCATTAGTATGCATTCGCCACACCGGCACCAACTTAGACATATTGCAGGGGTTAAACTGGCTGTTCTGTCAGTTTCAGTGATTTCTCTGACAAAGTCTTTGAGATGATCTTTGATTTCACTATCAAGGGTGGTAAGATATTCCTATCTAAAAAGGTAATTTTTCAACAAAATTTTATTGTTTGAGAAATGTCAGTAAACATAATTGGAAAGGTCATATAAGGTATGCAATACAACAAAACAACCTACTATATCATCCTCATAAGTTGAACCAAGCATATATTACAAACAATAATAGGATTTTAGATGCAGGGCAGGGCCGAATTTATGGAGACTAGGTATTAGTGCCTTAGTCTCATTGAATCAGTGACAACTACTGACCACACTGTACAGGTGATTCCAATGTTTCATCAAAATATAAGTATGTGATAATCGTCATGTTCATGAATAGATGTCTTTTGAAGCCATCAGACTCTGATGTCAGTACTGTTTTCTCTCTGGCATTTTCTTCTGTTATCTACATTTAATTTTGTGTTAGTTTTTAGGTACAGCGAAATAAAGATTCCTTGAACAGGATACGAAATACTCAAACCTTATTTTTAAGTTGCTTAATAATAAGTACCTTCTTTTGTGTCTCACAGATGCATGCCATTGAGCAGTTTTCACCAGCGTCTTTACAAGGGCAGCCTGTCTTTTTCCCTGACTTTTTTTAACATGTGTTGTTACAGATGCAGGAAACCTTCATACATGAAATAATAAATATGGAATTGTATTTATCATCAGCCAGCGTTTAGGAGATTCGTGGAATATCAATTATATCATTCATGATTATTTGAATAGTCATAACACTTACATTATTTGATGTGTTGGTTTGTGTTGTATCTCCTAGATCACTATCTTTTGTAATTTGTGACCACATAGCAATTAATTTCTCCAGCATTCTCATCAACTCTCAATTCAGTATCATGAACGAGAGGAACAGGCTCATTTGAAGCCATTTTTATACTATGTCCAAAGTTTTGTTTTTACTACCTCTCTTAAAATTTGCGGCATGGAATAAATCAAGTCGAATCCAAAAATTAATCATGTAGTCAAATTACAACAGATAAGTGTTAGTTACTGACGAGATATACTTTAATTCAAATTTATTTCATCTAAATAGAACACAACTATACTAGATGACAGTTCAATATGATTTATCTTCTAATGAAAATATTTACATCTGAACTGTTCAGAAGTACTACAGTGTTTTCATATTACTTTCGAAATAACATCAAAACTGGGTTGTTCCTTTTTTGTTTGCCCGTAGACACGTTTTTACTATTTTTATATATTATAATATAGGCTGATAACATGACAACTTTCTCCTAGTCATATTACGAAAACTAATTACCTAGCTGTTCGAAACACATCTCGCTTGTCTTGTAATACTCTAGCAGCTCTGTAATTGATTTTATTATGTTCAAGTTTCGATATTGTTAACTGTTTTTTACTCCCTCGTACTTACAATAAATAAAATTTCAGCTTACTAGCCGAATATGATGTTTCAATTATGAAAAGACGATCTCGGTTTCAGATTTCTCTCAGAAAGCTTGATAGAGGATGCCGGTCTTGTTTGACCCTTTAAGTTGAAAGCTATTTTTGAACACTAGTAATAATGTAATTATTATTGATCACAAATCTTAGGCTTTATTTTCAATGCAATTTAAAATTTGTTTAATTATATATAATTTAATTAAACTTCATTATATGTTCATGAGGAATAATTAGAACAAGACACACTATTTTATATTTCTAAACTATAGCAAAATACTGTGTCTTGTTCTTATTGCTGAACAACGCAATGAAATCTGAATTATAATAACGTTTAACACTCTTTCATTAATTATGGACATAAAATCTGAAGATCAAAACCTGCCCTCTCGTAAATCAAAGTGTTCACGTCTTTACATTCAATTATAAATTATATAAACACTCTTTTACAATATTTTCATCAAGGGGGTTCGCGACAGTAGCCCCATTTTGAATTTATAATTAGTCATTTTTGTAAGAAAAAAAACAATTTGAAGATGGCAGCTTGTTTCTTAAGAACAAGCGGGAAATGCGAAAACGCAACGCTAGCTCAAATGTTTTTAAAAATAGCTTTTGGATATTCAATGAAATGAGTATATCATAATATTTATTGTTTATAAGTACCTCAGTAGTGCTTGAAATGTTATCTTTGCTTATAATGGCTAAAATAGTGGCAGCATACATTTGTTTCTGCTTCTGAAGTGGAAGTTTTTTTGTTGTGAAATTACAATGTTTACATTATGTAGTGACTTCCGAAAGGTAAGTTTGAAAGCATTCAAACTCATTTCAACATAGCTTTTGATTTGTAATTACTGTATTAACTCATCAAATGGTCTGTATTTGTGATCTATCCATGCAAAGATTAACCTAGCTATTTATGATCTAAAAGTCCAACATATAATTTCACTATTTAGAAGTCTCAAAAATCTTTCCCACTGCTTAGAAACAATTGTTTTCAGATGTTGTCCATTAACCTGGATTGCTCCTTTAAGATTCCTGAGGGAGGTCTCTTGAAATTAACTCAGTTTTATTCTAATTGATTTTATGGGTTTAAATGAGCAAAATGGGGTATAATTATCCTCGTTCCCCTGATGAGAAATTAATTTGAGGAATTCATGTTATATTCGTCAAATAGCATTTCTACATATGTACGCCACTGTGCTACATAAATTGTTTGCTTGAAATATCCTGGAGCTCATTTTGCCCTTGTAGAGAACTGAATTTTCGTCATTAAATTGACTATTTCCACTTTGATCCACTTTTACCGGTAAAAAAATATGGTGACACCTTATTTTTATTTGTCATTTAGATAGTACACACCATAGAGATAATTCAAAGAAATTTTGAAGAAAAAATTATAGTTTTTTATATGAGCATCTTGATGTAAAGTACTGAAATAGGGGAAAATGAGCACTCCCCAGGGGGTTTCATTAGAGACAATCATGATTATGTAGAGTCAAATTTTAAATATGCTATGTATTGATATATGTCTGATAGTCTTTCTTCAAAAAATCTGTGTCACTCATGCATCCGTCTGATTTTTGAAGAATTTCAAACAACTGCGCAGATTTTGGTCCACAAAGTCAGTGGGGGTTTGAGTGACCCCTGTGCCGCAAATAATATGGTGACCCCTCATTTTTATTTCATATTTTCATACTTCTATACTTTAAAAATGTTTCCACCAAATTTCAACGATTTATTATAGAATTGAAATTTGGCATTATGTGTAGCGAACCCCCTTAACCCAGAATTAATAACTTAACTTAATTTTCCGGATACTCTTCGACAGTCTCATCAAAATCTTGATTCTTTTTCAAATTTTTCGACCGCTGAAGCCATATCAAAATTTTCTTTAAAGCTCTTATATTTTTGTGCCCCATGATCGATTGCTTATACCAACACATGATAACGAAGCTTAGATGCATTATGAACTGCAATATAAACTGCATTGTGTTTCATTAATAAAGTATGAATCTAAACTCTATCTAATTTTCAAAGCGTTTTTGCCCCGCTCTAGATTGTTTATTTCACTATACGCTTATTTGATTCTTCCAAACATATTGTGTTGGTTTGAGTCATTCTAGTAGTTCAATGCAATTCAGAAATTTGTATTATTATCGTTATCATTTATTTTCATTTTCAAATTGTTTCCTCGCAGCTTAGTTGCAAAACAAAGTATTTTTGTTCTGGAGATTTCAATTTGAATTTGTTTTGTCTGCCTGCTAGATTATCAGCCTATAAAATTTTTCACATCTCTAAATTTTCCAATACAATGATATCAAATAAATTATCAAGTGAAGTTTGTAATTTAAAAAAAAATTCAAATTCAAAAAGTCGTAATTTTCATACCACAAATGTGTTACTGTGCAAGGTTATCTCGACACAATTGTTTGCATAATTTCCCGACAACGGATTATCTGTGTTATTTGGCCAATTAGACGTACATAAGTCGCGGACAGACAAAGAAATATCAAAATATAGAAGTACTAGCAATTACTGTTGGTCCATAATGGACCTTGTATGATAAAACTTCAGATCAGATAATCTTTTCGAACTTTGAATATTTTTTCGAATTACAGGAAGAATTGTAGTCGAACGCCAATGTCATATTGAAATTTCTTGTAAGTTAATTTGTTTTTGTGCCCCGCGATCACAGAATATAACGACCAGATACGGCACTGAACATTCGAAAATTGTGATTGGTCAAATAACGGCCATTATGTTTGTTGCCTGTTTTTGACGGATTTCATTGTTGTCCATTACGACTTTAGGGATTTATCGACAAAATGATACTTGAAATAATTCACTTTAGAAGCTCAATTCAGCCTTTCTCAAGCTACTCAATGCAAGTGGATGGATGATGCGTTATATGTAAAATTCAAAACCATGATTTTGATATTAGCAAATTGATTTTACATGCCATAAATCCAAAAACCTAGAAAGAACGACATTATTTATAGCTTATCACATAAATTTCATTGCAAACTGTTAAACAATATGCACTGATGCTTGGTGATATGTAATAACGCACTCACTGTCAAAGAATCGGCTATTTGGAGTGAATTTTTATGGAAATTATTGCTTACGTTTTTGCCATTTTTTTCGATGGAATACGATCACACACACTCCAAAACCACGGCATTTCAAACTCGGAAAATTTTGTGTTAAGAGCCACATACATTCGATAAATTAATGAAATCATATTATGAAATATTATTTGCAATTTAACTGTGAATTTTATTTACAAAAAACTGCTTCTATTCATAATTTATGTTCAATTTTTCTCGTCAGTAAAATCAGTGATTTTGTTCAACTTTCACAAGTCAATAAAATATTGTCTTCCAGTACACTTCCAATATACCATTATCAAACGATCATCTCAAAATAGAAAATATACTTTTCTGTTATTTTCCTTTAGCATGAAAATTGGATGCAAAAGAAACGTGTTATTTTCCTATAAAATAAGTGCAAATTTATCGTGTTTATCCATTCCGATTTTAGCACGTAACTGCAGCCAGGTCACTGAAGGGCAAACATACACAATGGCGGCCGAGAACAATTGAATTCGAAAATACAATAAATTCGACTTTCAGTGCCGTATCTGGTCGTTATAATCTGTGGACGCAATAGATTATTCATTTCAACACAGATTGTTTGCTCACTGTTCTCACAAATTATAGATCAAAATAGCCTTTTTAAAAGTGAAATGTTTGTATCTCGATTTTAAGAAAAGTAATGAACGGCATTTTGTTTCATTAATAAATTAGAGACCTAAAGTCTGTTTAATTTTTCTAGCGTTTGTGCCGCGCTATATGTATTGCTTATATCACTACATCAAATAGGTATACGTTTTCAAAACATACTTTGTTTGGCCTAGTTATACTGGTAATTCATTGTAATTCAGTATTTCGTATTGTTTTAATTATCATAAAACTGATTCAGTTTCAAGCTTCACTTGTTCAAATCATTTACTCGCAGCTTTTGAATTCAACGCGAAATATTTTTGTTCTGCAGATTTCATTTTGAATTCGATTTGGCTTCCCGCTAGATTATCGACCTATGAAATTTTCAAAATCTCTGAATTTTTCAATACAATGATGTCAAATAAAATATCACATGAAATTATTTTGCCAATAAGACGTACATAGGTCGAGGACAGACAAAGAAATATAGAAATATAGTGATATATAAACAGACAGTAGTATTAGTATAAGTAGATAAGTAGATAGTGATATATAAACAGACCATATTATTAGTGAAAGAAGATGATATTATTAATATACGAATATGATAGTATTATAAGATGTTGTATATATATATCGCAATAAAGATTTCGAAATTTGACTGAGTTGTAATTTGTAATAATTAATGTGTTCTAGCTTCCTTCCAGCACATAAAATAAAAATTTTCTATGTAGATATAGCTACGTTGAATGCATAAAATTAGCCGGCAGCCTTTGCGCTTGGTCTTCAAATATGCAATGATTCACACCATTATTTATGGCTTGAAAAATTGTATTCACTTTTCATCTTTGAGCCTGCAAGGTGCTTTGGTCTATTTTATGCCTTTAATATGCCGTTATCTATACAGTTCAATCAAATCAATTGATGTGAATTGAATTGAATTTTTATGAATGTCTTGATTAATTGTACATCGTTTCAATGCGTATTATGTCTCATGTTCTCCACCAAAGTTCATTCTCCGTATTATACAGTGATAGTCAGCTTAGTCAATTGTTTAATTAGAAGTGATATGAAAGAATTTTAGCACGCAAGGTCCAGTAGTGGACCAACACTAATTGCTAGTATGATATATTCCTGCATAATCCAAATGATTGCACGATGATCATCAGTACATAAAAGCCATAACATATCAAGTTTTTACGACAAGATGTTCATGTTAGCTTGTTAATTATCCGAAGGGCAATTGCGCAACATTTTCCACAAACAAGGTTGCCAGTACTGTTGTTGCCTACAGCACCACTAACAGCTTTGCAATATTTCATATTTTCATTATTAGTAGACTCTACAGTTTGATATCACTATCAACCCTAAAACGATGAAAATGCCATGAATGTGTTGTGAAAACACGATGAAAATGTAAAAAAACATTGGATTAGAACAAATTTCTCAAGCCATGAAAATGTTTGAAAATCATGAAAATATCCATATTCACAATATTGAAATGTAAAAATGCCATGAAAATGCATTGAAAATCTATGAAACTTCTCTATTTTATCATGGTTTTGGTGTCAATTGTGCATATTATGGGTTTAATACTGTATACTTTAATTCTCCTGTATATGACTCCATTTGGACCTTCTGTGAAGGATCAATCAAGAGAGCTGCTTGCTTTCATAATGCATGGGAAATCAAAGAGAAAAAGAGACATGCAACATTGCAGCAGCTATGTCGTTTCATTGCTAGAATAACCTTTCCATATCAAGCAATATTCAAATTATATGACTGGCATGATTGATAAACAGTCTAGCGAAAAAATTTCAATCTAATACTTGTTGTTAGCTTGTTATCAAGCAATAGAATAAATAGAATATAGAATAGAATTCGTAAATAATATGAGATTGATGTAGACCAAAAATAACTTTTTCTGACTTTTCAGTAATGCTGCTGGGTTCTATTAGTCAAGTAACAAACAGACTAACTTGAATGCAATCAAGTACAAATTATTAGGCGGGGGTTCATAGAGCTTGTAACGATGGTAGATTAAGATTTAGGATAAATCGTTAATTGAAAATACACATAGACAATACAGTGATGAATCGTATTTGATGTCTTGATGGTATGCAGAGTACTGTTAGGTGATATTTTAATATATGTTAATTCACTGACTAGATATTGGAAAAAATGATTTAGAGGCATAATTATAAGAGGCTAATTTCATATACACTACAAGCTTATGAACTCACAGCGCCTTCGAACAAAACACCAAGTTATAAGATACAAAACAAACTATCTAAATACAATCTAGATTAAGTCATTTCAAGGCTAATCATTAACTACATAAATCTAATTACATAAAAATCAGGCTGACTAACGCCAATAAGAGACTAAACGAAAACTAATATAACATCGCTATGTGCTGTTTTCACCTGAACAGAACTATTTTAAAAGTAAAACAGCATTGATACGTTATGTT